>CM044014.1:13690513-13694991 GCA_024085815.1 Flaveria linearis
GTAATAGTAGTAGTATAGTAGTAATAGTAGTAGTAATAGTAGTAATAGTAGTAGTAATAGTAGTAGTAATAGTAGTAGTAATAGTAGTAGTAATAGTAGTAGTAATAGTAGTAGTAATAGTAGTAGTAATAGTAGTGTAATAGTAGTAGTATAATAGTAGTAATAATAGTAGTAATAATAGTAGTAATAATAGTAGTAATATGTAGTAATAATAGTAGTAATAATAGTAGTAATAATAGTAGTAATAATAGTAGATAATAGTAGTAATATAGTAGTAATAATAGTAGTAATAATAGTAGTAATAATAGTAGTAATAATAGTAGTAATAATAGTAGTATAATAGTAGGGTTTCTTTATTTAGACACCCACAATTTTAAGTCAACACCCCTGTACCCTATACGCCGCGTATGGGTCCATACGCGGCGTATAGGGTACATTCTTGATTTAACGTTTTATACCCTATACGCCGCGTATGAGCCATACGCGGCGTATAGGGTACATTGTTGATTTGACGTTTATACCCTATACTCGGCGTATAGGACCATACGCAGCATATAGGGTTTGACATTTATACCCATACGTGACTTATGACCATACGTGGAGGAGCTATACGCCGCGTATGGCCCCGTACGCGACGTATACGTGACGTATAGCTTATATATTTATTTTTTTTAATTTTTTTGTTTTTTATATATATATATTATTTTTTTAATTTTTGAGTTTTTATTTTATATACATAATTTAAATTAAAATTATTTAAACAATATAATACGAATATAATAATAAAATTAGAATTAAATATATAATTCGCATATTACAAATTATGAATTAAATAAATTTATATAAGCTGGGGTTCTCGGTTATTCTCTATATTGCGTTGTATTCCGAGATACGAAATCCTATACATAATCTCCCATTCTGCAGCACGTACGCTTCGGTTAAGAATCCAAAGATTACTTAATGTTGACATCGGATAATCTCCTTCTAGCTTAACGTGGACGAAGTGATTATTGTTGACATGAACGATCGACACGACATGATGAGGCATAACAGTTTTCGGATCAGCCCATAATGGAAAAAATGTTTGACAACCATTATTGCTTAGTAAATGAAGAAAACCCCAAACTTTGAGCAACCACTAATCCCGTTTACGGCATTATCATCCAATGTTCTTCTGATGCAGGTTTCACACTTTGCCAATCGATGGTGTGACGTAATTCGTTATACTGTCCGGGGTACAAAGTATCTAAAACTTCTCTGTACTCCAATTCATGTCTGTCCAACTCTTCTAAAAGCTGTGTCCGCACATACATCCACTTATTTTCGTCAAACCCTAAGCCTAAAGCTATTGATCGAAAACCACAATTTCCATCGGGTCGGACATCTCGTATACGTGAAATATATGATGAAAGATTGACGGAATCCAATTTTTTAACCTGTTTATATTGTTTAATTGGTGATCTCCGATAATCGAAGAAAACTCATTAGTACCCCGTGATACTTTAGATGATGTTGAACGACTACGTTGCATGGCAGGCTTCTGGGCTTTACAGCTGAACTTGTTCTTCCGGAAATGTGAGACGCAATAAACGAGCTATGTCTCGGCATGTCGCACGTACTTTGTTGAGTGTCATACTTTTGTTGTTGAACCTTTAACGTTGGACGACCGCGAATATCTGTTGAAAACAGTCGCTTTTTTGTTATTTTCTATGGATACACAATTTTTTTTATTTTTTCCACCAAACTAAATTTACAGCTGCGGGTTGTGTCATTATTGTTGTTTCACCCGTTCCATTCTTCTTCAACATCAACTTTTTATCCACCGTATATGATGGCTTAATGTTATCAAGCTTCGTCCAAAATACGTCAATTGCATCTAATGGAATTTAGTGCCTGCATTATAAAGTATAAATTAATATATAATTTGTCCCTTTAATAGAAAAATGATAATGATGGAGCGCTATACCAGAATGTTCATTTTTTCCAGCCGACAAGCACAAGGCAAGCCACAACTAGTGAAAAGATGACAACCACATGTTGCATTTGCAGAGCGCATCACATGCAATTTAGTGTTTTCGGCAACTAATAAATCAAGAGCTATGTGTGAAACCTTGCCTCTTAAGTAATCAAATAGCGGAAGTTTATGATGATTCATGGTTTTAATTTGCTTGTCTCAAAGCTTTCTTTAAATTTACCTCTTGTGCGTTCACCAATTGATCTACAAACTCCACAAGTCTATCTAGTGAGCTATTTGTTGATTTAAGATATCTTTTTAAATTTGCATGTTGACTCTCCACCCTATTTGTTGTGCGTTGGCCAAAATTGCGGTGGCAAAGGCGGAGGATCAGCGGCGGAGGATCAGTACCAGAACGCGCGCAATCTCTACTGAACCTGCCACTCCATCAGATCCTCAACGCGATCGAGCCGTCGACCTGCTGCCGTAAGCTCTAGACATATCCTGCAACAATGTCTCCACACGTGCAGGTAGCCTCACCTCTCTATAAATATGTCGCGGGAACTGAGGGCTGAGGAGGCGGCTGATGTGCTGAGGAGGCGGCTGATCATGTGGCTGCTCGTCGGGTGTTGCTGATCATGAGGGCTGCCCGTGCTGCTGCAGTGGATCGCAATGCCGAGCTGCTGAACTGGTGCCGGCTGCCAGATCTCCCCGGGTCGAAGAGAGAATCGTATGCCAACCGGAAACTGCGTATAATACGCATGCCGAGTAGCGTACGACGATCTAATCTCACCGGGCTCGATCGGCGGAGACACGTCACCAAGATGCCGAGGAAGATAACATAAAGATCGGGCAATCAACGTGATGTACGCGCCGCCGTACACCGCTCCTCGCTCCTGGCGATGATAATACGACACAAAATACTCCGCCAAACACTCGCCAGGATACACCTGGTCGTAATCATTTCAACCTGCGGAAAAGGTGTAATAAGTTTAAGTGTATAAAAATCTTTACATGGTAACGGGTAGATGTATACCTTCAGGAAGAGCTATTAGCTTGTGGTTGTTATGCTTTGTTGATTAAAACTAGTGAGTTGTTGCCTCTTTATAGAGAAGGTAGCTTTGGTACAATATTCTTAGTTTTTGTTAAAATTGCTATTATTTCTTTTAGTAATAATAATGATATTACCTAACAGTGACATATGAAACCCCACCTTTCAAATCTAGTGATTTAATGTAATATTTTATATGCTTATGTAAAGTTAAGTGCAAAATTTATCGGTTAAAAAATAATTAATGATGTAAATGGATTGGAGTAATTAAGAAAAAAAACAATCATGATTTTAAAACTTATAAAGACAAACCATTATTTGTATCAAACCCATAAAAACACAACCCTAAAAAAATTGGTGACAGAGAAAAATACAAACAATATATTCCAAAACAAGTGACTGAAATACAAAGGTGTCATCACTTCGTTCAATGCGACTGAAATACACATAAAGCAATATCACCTCAACTATTTACCAAATGATTTAATTCACTTCAAATTTTTTACCCATGTGACCACTACTTTATCACGGGGTAAGTCTTACTCCGTACTGCACCTTTACATGTCGACACCTTTTATTGATCAGGGGTCACGAGAAAGCATAATGCAGTCGCAAGCCGACGAAGGTGAAGAAACAAAGCAACGATGATTTGAAATCGAGTGATGAAGAGAGAGCACAAGGGCGAGAATCATTCGGGCCAACCCAAGAAAACCAGAAAAAAAAGTAGTAGTAGTAGTAATAATAATAATAATAATAGTAATACAATAGTAATAATAATAGTAATAATAATATAATAATAATATTAATAATAATAGTAATAATAATAGTAATAAAATAGTAATAATAATAGTATAATAATAGTAATAATAATATAATAATAATAGTAATAATAATAGTATATAATATAATATATAATAGTAATAATAGTAATAATAATAGTAATAATAATAGTAATAATAATAGTAATAATAATAGTAATAATAATAGTAATATAATAGAAAATAATAGTAATAATAATAGTAATAATAATAGTAATAATAATAGTAATAATAATAGTAATAATAATAGTAATAATAATAGTAATAATAATAGTAATAATAATACTAGTATAATACTAGTAATAATACTAGTATATAGTAGTAATAATAGTAGTAATAATAGTAGTAATAATAGTAGTTAATAGTAGTAATACTAGTAGTAATAGTAGTAATATAGTAGTAATAATAGTAGTAATAATAGTAGTAATAGTAATAGTAGTAATAGTATTAATAGTAATACTAGTAGTAAATAGTAGTAATTAGTAGTAATAGTAAAGTAGTAATAATAGTAGTAATAGTAATAGTAGTAATAGTAGTAATAGTAATAATAGTAGTAATAGTAATAATAGTAGTAATAGTAATATAGTAATAATAGTAATAATAGTAATAAGAATAATAAGAATAATAATAATAAGAATAAGAATAATAATAATAA